>JAQQTP010000084.1:14317500-14320000 GCA_029884605.1 Ormosia emarginata
CTGTCGTGCCTTTGTTCGTTCGGTTGATTCCTCTAAGCGAGGACTCTCAACTATAGGACCTTCTAGGACATCATCTACCTCTCGCATACACCGGCCTACTTTGTTCCGAGTTGCGGTGTCGTGTTATGCCGTCCTTGTACATCATTCTTTCGTTGAAGATCACATCTCTACGCGGATCATCTTTTTGTTTTCATCATCCCAAAGGCGGTAGCCAAACTCATCTTCACTATAACCGATGAACGTGCACTTCTTCGATTTGGGATCAAGTTTATTCCTACCTTGATCACTGATGTGCACATATGCTACACAACTGAAAACTCTAAGATGTGAGAGTTTTGTCTCTTTTCCGCTCCATACCTCTTCTGGTATTCTGTGTTCCAATGGTACCGATGGACCTCGGTTGATCAAATAAGCCGCTTTGTGTTGACCGCTTCGCCTGTAACCGCCGGTAGGCCGACCGCACACGCAAGCTTCCCGGCTCTTTCGATCAACGTTCGATTCATACGCTCGGCCTACACCATTGTGTTGAGGCGTGCACCGACACGGTCCTCTCCATTTTGATCCCGTGCTCATAGCAAAACTTCTTGAATCTCGGTGTCTTCATATTCACCACCATTGTCGGTTCGAGCTTTTTGATCTTCAACCCTGTCTCATTTTCAACCATGGCTTTCCATATCCTGAAAGCCTCAAACACTTCAGACTTATGCTTTAGAAAGTAAACCCATACCTTCCGAGAGTGATCATCAATGAAGGTCACGAAGTAGTGTTTCCCACCAATTGATGAGACAGTCGTTGGACCCCAAACATCAGAGTGAACAAGCTCGAGTCTTTCCTTCTTTGGGGTTCTTCCACTTGTCTGAAAGCTGACTCTTTTCTGCTTTCCAAGTATGCAATCTTCGCACATGTCAATCTCAACTGACTGTAGACCTGGAAGTTTGCCCTTCGAGTGCATGATCTTCATCCCTTTCACACTCATATGGCCAAGTCTCTGGTGCCACAGATTGGGATTTTCGTTTCCAGCTGCAACTGCAATTGAGCAGCGTGCCCCTGCTGTTATGTAAAGAGTACCACTCTTTTTGCCTCGAGCAACCGTCATTGCACCCTTTGAAATCTTCCAATCATCACCGTGAAAGATCGTAGTGTAGCCTTCGCTAGCCAGCTGCCCTACTGAGATTAAGTTCTTTCTCAGGTCGGGAATATGCCTGACATCCTTCAGCTCCCAAATAGACCCATTCAACTTAATCTTCACTACACCTTTACCAATAATAGCACAAGGTTGATCATCACCAAGGTATACTTTTCCAAGGTTTCCGGGGACATACCTCTCGAAGAGTTCTTTCTGCGAAGTAGCATGGAACGATGCTCCAGAGTCTAACACCCAAGACTCTTCCTTGCTCTCCAAAGAGCATATCAACGCATCATTTCCTCCTGAGGTGGAAGTAACATTTGCCTCGTCCTTCGCCTCCTGATTCTTCGGTGCACTCTTGCACTGATTTTTGTAGTGTCCGGTCTTCCCACAATTCCAACACTCGATGGTCTTTGAGCTACTGGAATTATTGGGATTCCTGGATTTGGACCTCCTGTCCTTTGATCTGCCTCGGTAGTTCGATCTGCCACGTGCATTCCCTCTAGTTGAATTTCTTCCTCTTGACTCTGTATGCAAAACTGAAGAGGATGACGATTCACCCGACTCTCTCCGTCGGATCTCTTCACTGAGAACTAGGTCACGAACATCATCAAATTTCAACTTATTGCTTCCCGATGAGCTACTCACAGCCGTGACAGTAGCATTCCAACTTTCTGGTAGAGAAGACAAAAGTATCAATGCTCGGACTTCTTCATCAAATTCAATTCCAACTGAACTCAACTGGGTTGTGACTGTATTGAGTTCATTGAGATGCTGAGCTACCGATGCGCCTTCTGTCATCCGCAAATTGAATAACCGCCTCATCAAGTGCACTTTGTTAGAGGCCGACGGCTTCTCATACATACTGGAAAGAGCTGCCATAAGACCCGCCGTGGTCTTTTCCTGTGCTATATTGAAAGCAACATTGCGGGATAACGTCAATCGAATAACTCCAAGGGCTTGTCTGTCTAGAAGATCCCAGTCTTCATCCTTCATACCCTCGGCTTTTTGGAAGAGGATGAAGATTTCTCTACACGAAAAAATCTTCGATCTGCTCTCTCCAAAAGCCAAAGTGTAGGGCACCATCGAACTTTTCAATTTTTACCTATGATATTGTCACTTTGGGCCATCGCTCCCACTCATGGACCGACTTCTCGGGATTTTCGACAATTTTTGCAAACCACCGTGCTTTAGAACACCTACTTGGATAAATTGGCTCCCTACCCTGACCAATGTTTTGGTCGCATTTCACAAAATTACTATTCGAACAAATTTACTATTCTCCCCGAATTTTACTATTCATGAATTACTATTCACGAATCTACTATTCATGAAGTTTACTATTCACGAATTTTACTATTCATGAATTATTAT